>CM054183.1:62222070-62224570 GCA_028829895.1 Sinotaia quadrata
CTCGTTCTAGTAAATCATAACCATTGGATAATAAAACTACTAACTGGTTTGTATTACATCAGCAATTTCTAGCACATTCTCACCTCGAGCGTTTACTTCAACTCAAGACATTTTCAAAAATAAGGAGTGTCCAAGGTCGGGCTACTTTTGACAATTTAACAGTTTATATAAAAATTAATTTTAAAATAGGGATGGACAAATTTACTCTGCCACATAATCAAAGATCCTGGTATTTTTCTATTTTTTCTCTTTCTTTTGTTTTTATATTTCTACCACTTGGAACAGAAACATCGGTGATTGAAGAGAAATGCATTTTAACCAACATAGAAATCAACCATTCAACTGAATCAAAAGTCAATAAATCACAACTATTCCACTGAATTCAACACCATAAAGTCACAACCATTCGACAAGCCATGCACCAACAAATTACAACCATTAAGTCGAAACAAACAACAAAATATTACAACGAATGAGTCGAAACAAAAATTCTAACAAATCAACATTTCAACAGATTCAAATATCAACAAATTGACTTGTTAGGCGGCTTTTATTTTGTTTCTATCGAGCTATTTCTCCACAAGCTACACCCCGGGTATCTACGTTTCTATAGCGGCACTGTCCAGAAAAAGAAACCAAAAACTGGGTCAGGGCGCACTTTACTTTTAAAATTTTTTCCAATAGTGTCGATCTGTTTGTGGCCTGGTTTCTAGGATACCGGATCGCAGGACTAGCCAAGTTAGTGGTTATATTAGCAGACAAGATCGAAGACTTTGCATAAACTATTTTTGTTTCAGGGATCTGTATGCATAGTCTTGTACACGGTACTTCCCGTGGACCCCATCTCGAGCATTTCGTCACACAGAAATAGGGAATTGGGCAAGATACATCGTCGTTCTTGATAGCGCGCTACATACATGTCTACACACTTGATTTTATATAAACAACATGGCTACACACTTGATTTTATATAAACAACATGGCTACACACTTGATTTTATATCTATAAACAACTTGGCAACACACTTGATTTTATATCTATAGTCAAACAACATGGCTACACACTTGATTTTATATCTATAGTCAAACAACATAGCTACACACTTTATTTTATATCTATAGTCAAACAACATGGCTACACACTTGATTTTATATCTATAGTCAAACAACATGGCTACACACTTGATTTTATATCTATAGTCAAACAACATGGCTACACACTTGATTTTATATCTATAGTCAAACAACATGGCTACACACTTGATTTTATATCTATAAACAACATGGCTACACACTTGATTTTATATCTATAAACAACATGGCTACACATTGATTTTATATCTATAGTCAAACAACATAGCTACACACTTTATTTTATATCTATAGTCAGACAACATGACTACACATTTATTTTTGATATCTATAGTCAAACAACATGGCTACACATTTATTCTTATAGCTATAGTCAGACAACATTTATAGACTCTGGTGTTTATATCTAAAGCTAGACAACTAGCTACAAAGTTAAAAATATAAATGATTGATTAGAAACAATTAATTACACCCCCCCCCCCCCCGCGCCCCCAATCATGACTGTTGATTGTACGTAGCCGAAACATGCTGAACTATTGAATTTTGACTACAACTATTTAATGGCGCAATTAATTCGTGATTATTGATACAATTAGTTTATTGATTATCAGTACGTTTATCCCGATATCGCAGTTTGGTTTCAAGAGGCACCGATATCCCTATATTACTTTTTATTTTTATTTATTTATACTTTTTATTTTTATTTATTTATACTTTTTATTTATTTATACTTTTTATTTTTATTTATTTATTTATGCTTTTTATTTTTATTTATTTATACTTTTTATTTATTTATACTTTTTATTTTTATTTATTTATACTTTTTATTTATTTATACTTTTTATTTTTATTTATTTTTATATATATATGTATGTGTGTGTGTGCGCGCGCAAAACGTGTGGTTATACCTAACATAAGATGGATGAACAACATAAAGAGAATGGTGATAATTGTGTACAGAACTATTTTCCGGTCACTTGTAATTTCATTCGTTTGTTTGTTTGGTTAAATTGGATACCGTATATTTGTGCGTGTGGTTACAATGGATTTTAAAGTTTTCTGTGTGGGTTAAGAATTAGCTGCGACATTAAAAAAATACTGTTGATGCAAACATTAGAGTTTGCATCGGCTTGTGTTCCTTGTACGTCTGCCCGAGCAAAAAAGTTTTAGAAATCTCGACCATTAATAAGAATCCATTCATTGTGAATGCTGATAATACAACAAGAAAAAAAAATTATTGTGACCTAGAACAATTATAAAACTGCAAACAATTCATTCATGTAAGTAAGAATGTTGAAAACATCGCGAATAATTCATTCAGTGTTATTAAAATACTGATAACATTGTCAGTAATCCGTTCATTGTGCTTAAAATGTTAATAACACTACGAGTAATCTATTTATGATGC